>CM062798.1:3295000-3315000 GCA_031770325.1 Bolboschoenus planiculmis
ATCATGCCTGAAGGCAAGTCATCCACGTCTGAACGACATGTCATGCATGTCTGAACGTCGTTTGGTGGATGCCTGTGACCCTGAACATCATGCCTGAACGGCATGGGATGGATGCCTGAACGTCATGTCGTGCACGCCTTTGACCCTGAACATCATGCCTGAGCGGCATGTCATCTACGTCTGAACGGCATGAAGTGTGAAGTTAGCAGCCTTCTTTTCTAAAGTCAAATTGTAATATCTTTGATAAATATAAAGGTGTCTTCTTACTTTAGCTAGCATTGAAAGACAACACAAGCTGAAGAGGGGCAGCTGTAGACACCCTAAATTAACGACTTGGATGACTGCTTCAAAATTTTCAGATTACACACTTAGATAAGTATTCACTCAAGCCGGCCATTAGAATTACTAATTTCATTTTTCATATGCATTTCTTATAAATTCATATCATCAATATATTAGTAAAATTTTCTCATCTTACATTTTTATCTCATTTGCATACATATCATCATTTTCATATTTTCTTGACATTGTATACTAAGTCATTGCTTTACACAAACAACTAGGTTTAATATATGACCTTTTCAAAAAAAAATATATATTAATATATGACAAGCCATGTTTCATTAAATTCACCTATTTATATATATATATATAAATAAAAAAACGAAAATAAAAATAATAAAATATATACATTGCTTCAAAGCCAAATACAAGTAAATGTCCTCTCATAGTTTTGCTTCAATAAAGGAAATTCAATTAGATGAAGCATAAATAGGACCCACTAAAAGTCTCTTCACCTTTCACATCAAATTTTATTCATTTAATATGAATTATAACAATAATAAAATCATAATGATAAATAATAAGGCTAATGATCATGCCATACATGTCATATTTGAAAGTTGTGTGTGTATTTTTAAGCTTAGCATAATTTGATTTTTTTCTTCTTATAATGAATGTATTTTTAATTTAAAATATATACATACATATATACATACATACATACATACATATATATATATATATATATATATATATATATATATATATATATATATATATATATATATATATATATATATACGTATTACAAGCATAATATTTGTAATAATATTTTTGTATTAGGATTAAAATATGATTTCACTCTCAAGCCAAAAAAAAAACAGAGAGAAGAATTTTGCAAAAAAAAATATTAATATGTACACACATTCAAGTCCGTGTGTTTTTCCTTTATGAAATTACAAGGGATTTTAATTTTGAATTAAGTTTTTGATATTCATCTTGAATCATTAATAATGAATCAATAATGGAAAATTTTCTGAAATTTTGTCACTTCAACTTTGGTCAACTAATATATCAAATCAAATTGGAGATTGGAGCAAGCATGTTTCTTTATAGGAACAAGTAAGCTCTTAGACCCCCCATGCATGAGCATTCATCTTCATGGCTAGAAGGAGTAAAAAAAAAGAATAAGAAGTGTAGTCTCAAACCAAAGTTTTGGGTAGAAACAAAAAAAGAAAAAGAAAAACAAGTCTTGATTGATTACAAAAAAAATGAGTGAACCATAGAAGGAGAGGTTGTAGCAAAGCTCCCTTGTTGACTTCGGAATTCCATCAACCCCTTCGATTATGTCCACTTATACATAGATAGTTTCTTCCGGTATTCAGATAATATTCAGTGGAGGAGGCTCTTTCCAACTTGCCAACATTTTAAATTCTCTTGAACTCTATATCCATTTTATCTATTTTAGTTTTTTTATTTACTTTCATTTTTTCTTTATTTTGTACTTTGTATCTTATTATTATTAGTTTTTCCTAAAGGCCAAATTAGTAGAGACCAATTTATTTGGGTGAGTGCGGTGCCTAACACCTTCCGTATTCATAACCAATGCACGAATCCAACTTATCCGTGGGCTAAAATAAAAATTAAACCTAGGACAGGGAATTGGAATTAGCTAAAATCAAAACAAGGGATAAGGTTACGCGGGCTGGAGCACGAGTGTCTAGCAGCTCAAAGTATTGGTACCGTATTAAATTTTAAATTCTTTTGTGCTGGATTCTCAACTGAAAAAAGGTCGTAAGCCAAAATCAAAACCGGCCCTTGTACCAAGTGCTATTGTCACAAGGTCTCCTGCACAAATGTCTAGTACTAATGATCCCAGTAGGAACTCAGAAAATCTTCCTTCACTATCTCAACCAACCAATCCTACCATTGAACAATCTTTAAAAGACATGCTTGCCGAAACTCTTCAAACAATGAACAACATGATTTCTAGACTTGCTAGCTTACCGCAATTTCAGCAAAATCACCATTGCATAAATTCAAATGCTCCTGAACAACCCATGCAACTCCTTGAAGAACAAATCTTAACCACTAATAACAATTCTATCGGATCTGCAAGCACACCTAGATCTGAACAATCACCACTAACCCTTCAACTTGATCCATTGAAATCCAGAATTGATAAAGTAGAAACCGAGTTATCAAAAATACGAGTGAGGGATACCCGAAATGTTTCATTTAGAGATTTATGTCCATTTCCTGATGTGACATTGCCTGAAAATTTTAAACTTCCTGAGTTTGAAAAGTATAATGGGGAGGGTTGTCCGATGTCTTATCTTAGAGCTTATTGTGGGGATATGGTTCCGATAAAAACAAATGACCAATTGTTAATCCGTTGTTTTCAAAAAAGTTTAACTAGTCCGGCCTTAAAATGGTTCACTTCTCTTGATCTATCCAACATAATGACTTTTGATCAGTTGTCAAATCTTTTCATTGACCAATACTCATACAATCTTGACATGGAACCCCGTCATGAAGACCTTGAGTCTCTTAGGCAAAACAAAAATGAATCATTTGTGACCTATGTTGGTAGATGGCGAGCAATGGCCGCTCGAGTTAAACCCAAACCCACAGATGAAGAGTCTATAAATATGATCATTAGGTCTGCCTTACCAACTATATCGGGTTATTTGGCAATCCAGGGGCAACCGAATTTTACGGTCTTAATTAAGTCTGGTTCTTGGGTAGAGGCAGCCGTTAATCAGGGATTAGTTCCAGCTTTGGGTCCACAACCTTACTCATCGAATTCATTCAGTGCAAAAAAAAATAATAAAAAGTGAGCCTAAAAATACCACCTCCAACCTCTCAAAAAATCAAGAAGATGTAAATGCAACTTTTGAAATTCCAGGCACCAAACATACCACAGTTCCCCAAGTCTCGTTTCAAAGTAACAATCAATTTGGATTGGGGCAAAAATTAGCCCAACCCAACACAAGAAAAGAACCAGAAAAAAACTCCATAAATTCTCAATTCTCTTCCACAAATCAACAACAATTTCCCAAAGCTCCTAGAAAATTCACTCCGATCGGTGAGCCGTTAAGTTCCATATTATTAAAACTTTCAAAAGAGGGAATGATCACCCCGTTAGGAAGACAAATAAATCCCATCTCTCGAGGTTATGATCCGACAACTTTCTGTGAATACCATCAAAGTATAGGTCACAAGACGGACAATTGTTATAACCTTAAACATTCGATTCAAGACCTAATTGATAATAAAATGATCATGGTTAAAGCACCCCCCGGTTGAAAATATCATGTCAAACTCATTACCTCAACATCAAAGAACAAACGAACCAACTACCAATCAAACAATTAATTTTATTAAAAGGTATTACACCGAGCCCCCAAGGAGGATTGTCAACCAATTAGAACAAGGGGAAATAGAGCCGTCAAGAAAACCAATTGAGGTATTAGGGATTGCGGAAATCAAACCCAAAAATTCAATAATTGTGTTAGGCCCTAAGTCGATTGAAGTCATGGGGAAACCTATTGTAGCGGATCATGTAAAAGTTCCATATGATTATGGTCAAAATCTGATTTGCTCTGAATTAAGTAACATGACTAGGTCCGGTCGAATATATAAACCCTCTCACCTTATTTCGGACCATAAACCAGAGGATGGTAAGACCCAAGATCAATCTGAAAACCAACTAAAAAAGGATTATACTAGTTATGATGTTGTGTCCTAACTAAAAAAAATCAAAGCAGAAATTTCCGTTTGGGAGTTGCTCATGAAATCACCCACACACTACCAAGCTTTACAAAAGGTCCTTCAAATTGTTAATGTGCCAACTTGTTCTGAACCAAAGGATATAGAAAAGCTAATCGGGCAAATTTCAGATTTAACGCATGGTATAACCTTCTCAGACAATGAATTGCCCCCCGAAAAAGAAAAACATAATAAACCCTTGTACATAAAAATCCAATGCAACGGTTGTCATGTTCCTTTTGTCCTAATTGATAATGGATCTGTGTTGAATGTTTGCCCCTTACGAACTGCTACCAAAATTGGGATAGATCCAACAAACTTTCGAAAAACCATAGGGACAGTGAGAGCTTTTGATAACACTTGTAGAGAAGTCATGGGTGAGATTGATCTAAAGGTTTTGATCGGGCCAGCAGAATTTGAGGTAACATTTCAAGTTGTTGATATCAAATCTACCTTTAATTTAATATTGGGAAGACCATGGTTACATACCCACAAGGTAATACCGTCCAGCTTACACCAATGTCTAAAGTTTCAGTTTAACGGTGAAATTATCGTTGTTATGGCCGAACCCGAAACAGTCATGTCCCAAGAAACTGACTCTTGTAGCACCAACCAACAAGTTCCACTTATTGATGTTAACACCTCTTATTCTAATCCTGAAAAAATGTTAGAGAACCTTCAAAAACAATGGAATTTTACACCCGGACAAGGTTTAGGGAAAAAGAACCAAGGACCCACAGAACCGTTGGTATTAACAAAGAACAAAGGGACACAAGGATTGGGTTTTGAGTCTAGTAACTCGACAACGATTCTAAACCCAAATATGTCATTAAAAGACACTTTTATTCGGGGTGAGATTATTGTACCGGAAAAGGGAGAAAATTGTGATGAATTAAGTAATTTTTTCAACCCAAACATTCGAGAAATTTGTGTATTAGATGAGCTCACTAGTAGGAGTGTAAGAAACCAAGAAAAAATCCCATCTACTTCAAGGGCTAACCAACTCGAAATAGGCAATTACGCATTATTAAGCAGCGACGAACAAACAAGGAGGTTACTACTTTTGCAATTAGAGGCATTCAACATGCTGATCCGCCTCACAGCCCAAGGGCATCTGGGACCTAACACACCTAATCCAATTCCACCAAGGAGGCTACAGATACCACATCCCACTGATCCACTGTTCCGCTAATTATAATCCCTAATAAGTAGAATTGAAAGTTACATGAACGAGTTAAAAGCAAGATATGAGGAGCCACCTCGGAACCAACCAAAAGTGCGTGTTATCGAGCTACCTCAAAATCGATTAGGAGAGCTACATCAAACTCGGCCATTAGAACGGTATGATGCAAGAGTTGCCCAATAAAACACATGATATCATTTTGCCAACTCTATGAGCCATTTAGGTATGATGATAATACTCAAATCCTACTTTTTGGTTTAACCCTCGAAGGTGATGCCCACCAATGGTTCTTAAATCAAAGAGGTCGAATTACTTGGAAAATATTTACTATATAATTTTTGCGCCGATTCCACCACATGTGGCAGACACCCTCTTTAGCCGATTTGTTAAAAATGTCCCAAAATCCTACCGAGTCTTTTGGCAAGTACATAGATAGATGGTTCACAATGGCTGACCAAATACACCAGACTACACCTCCTTTAGAAGAATTGATTAGGTTGGCAATTCGGTCATCACAACCCCGTTTACGAGACATACTAGCATCTCATAACATTCGGGACTTTAAAGAATTAAAAGAAGTAGGGGAAAATTTTGAAAACACAAGGTTATCTTTGGTGTTACCCATAGAAAGATCAAAAGAACTAGATAATTCTTTACACCGCCAACGAGGAAACTCTCAACCCACCCAGATTATTGACCTGGACAACCCAGACCAGCCACCGCCACATGAACCTGAACAATATTGTGTGTACCACCATTCCACTGGTCATCGTACTGAGTTTTGCACGGACCTTAGGAGAGCATATGGTAGTCAAACTAGTGAGACAGTCACCCCAAACCCTCCAACAAATAGGCAACCCGAGAGTTCTGAAAGGCCCGAACCATCATCAAAGCATCATAGTGTCAATGTAGTCACCACAGTAGAAATGGTTGTGTACCCCATAACAACAATTTGATCAATTGGTGAACATGAACTAGAACCAGACTTGATAAATACTGGCCCTCAATTAAACAAACACCAATTATTGGCCGAAAATGTTAAGAATCTAAACCCAGATGATGATGACCTACCAGCAGATTATTTAGAAAATTATGATGAGCATGGGAAACCATATGTTAACAAGTAATTGCAAAAGAAAATTGCCATACATGAAAGATTACAGGAAACAAGGGTAGTTCTTCCAACACAATGCAAGCCGCGAATGGATCGGAGGCCCAAGGGGAGAAAACGGCGATACAAGGTGTTGAGAAAGACGATGGCCGCTAAAGACATCCCATCCTTCATTCAAAACACTACTGCCGAATTAATGGGCCTGGAGATTTCTAAGCCTCCCGCAAAATGTCTGGATGATGATTGGCTGATATCTAACACATGCAGTACATCCCACCCCTTAGATCGCATCACCAAGGTACACGGCTCATCCTCTTTTTATAATTTAAGTCAGGCTCCACCTTGCCTTAACCGGCCAAAAAAAAAGTCGGTTTGAACCCTGAATATCATGTACATAGTTTATTTAAAAAAATCCAAAAAAATAAAAAAAGTGTTCAAAAGCCAAAAAAATCATAAAAAAATATAAAATGCAAAAAAATTCAAAAATTGTCAAAATCCAAAAAAACTAAGAAATCCAAAAAAGCAAAAAAAATCATCAACACTAAAAAATACAAAAAAATTCGAAATTTTTTAAAATCCAAAAAAATGGAAAATGCAAAAATCCAAAAATATAAGAAATGTCCAAAAATAAAAAAAAATTAGAAAATTAAAATATTTTAAAATGACCACACTAAGATGCATTGTTAGGTGTAAGACGTGTAGGCTTAAGACTACTCCTAAAAATTTCCTAAACCTCTTATCCATTGAAGATCCATATGAAACCATCCCTGATGAACTCTCCAATTCAATTACTAAATATGAAAATCCAATCATGTCCACACTTGAGGAAACAGAGGAGATAATTTTAAGTGAAAATGTGGAGTCCAAATGTGTTCATATAGGAACAAATTTATCAATAGAAATGCGATCTGAACTTATTACTCTTTTAAGGGGATATTTGGATGTGTTTGCATGGTCCTATGCAGACATGTTTGGGTTAGATGAGAACATAGTAGTACACCGATTACCACTTACATCAGGGGCAAAACCTGTCAAACAAAAACTCAGAAGACTTAAAACCCGAATGGATTCTAAAAATCAAAGAAGAAGTCATAAAACAATACAATGCAGGTTTCCTGCAAGTATCCCCGTAACCTGAATGGCTAGCAAATATTGTTCCTGTTCCAAAGAAAGATAGTAAAGTGAGAATGTGTGTAGATTATAGAAATCTAAATAAGGCTAGCCCCAAAGACGATTTTCCCTTACCACACATTGACCTTTTTGTTGATAATACCGCTGGTCATGAAATGATGTCCTTTATGGATAGATTTTCTGGTTATAACCAAATTCACTTAGCAAAGGAAGATATGGAGAAAACATCCTTTATAACACCGTGGGGTATATTTTGTTATCGGGTAATGCCATTCGGTTTAAAGAACGCTGAGGCAACTTATCAAAGGGCTATGACTGCATTATTTCATGATATGATGCATAATGAAATAGAAGTGTATGTAGATGACATGATTGCCAAATCTCAAAAAGCAAGTGACCATTTGAAATGCCTTAGGAAAATTTTGGATAGAGCCCGAAAATATAATTTACGATTAAATCCCCAAAAATGTTTCTTCGGTGTTACTAAAGGAAATGTGTTGAGTTTTATCGTTAGCCGTAGGGGCATTGAAGTAGACCCAAGTAAGATTAAGGCTATTATAGAAATGCCACCACCTAAAACTGAAAAAGAAGTTAGAGGTTTGTTAGGGCGTTTACAATATATAAGCCGATTCATCTCAAGATTAACCCCAACTTGTGAACCGATTTTTAACTCCTTAGAAAAAACGCTGAAAAAGGATGGAATGATGAGTGCCAACATGCTTTTGAAACACTACAATTCTACCTTCTAAAGCCTCCCATATTAATGCCACCAAAACTTGGAAAACCTCTCATACTTTACCTATCTACTACTCCGATATCCATGGGTTGTGTCTTAAGCCAACATGATGAAACGGATAAAGAACATGTCATATACTATCTAAGTAAGCGGTTTACAAGTTGCGAAAGTCGGTATACACTGGTGGAAAAAATTTGTTTATCTCTTGTGTGGGCCACTCAAAGATTAAGACATTATATGTTGTCTCATCAAATCCACCTCTTATCTCGAATTAATCCGTTAAAATACCTATTTGAAAAGCCGGCATTGGTTGGCCATAGTTCCAAATGGCTTTTACTCTTTATCTGAATTTGACATTATCCATGTTGCCCAAAAATTCATAAAAGCTCAAGCCATAGCGGATCACTTAGCTGACTTAGCTGTCCCTGACCCAGAACCAATAAACGAAGAATTCCCCGATGAAGAAATATTGTTTACCACCTCAAATATCTCTTATAATACCTGTGTAAAACAACCATGGAAGATGTATTTTAATGGTGCAGTTAATAAACACGGAAAGGTGTAGGGGCAGTCTTAGAATCACCCTATGGAAGTAAATACCCGGTGTCCGCTAAAATACAGTTTGAATGTACCGATAATATGGCAGAATATGAAGCATGCATTTTTGGATTAAAAATGGCTTTAGAACAGAAAATCACTTACCTTCATATCTTTGGTGATTCACTCCTCATAATTAGTCAAATAAAAGGTGAATGGAAAACTAGAGATGCAAAATTAATTCCATACTTTGAGTACTTTGAAAAATTAACAGAGGAGTTTGATGAGATTGAGTTCGCATACCTTTCCCGAAACCGAAACTCTTATGCTGATGCTTTAGCCACATTAGCAGCTTGGATAGAATTAACTGATGAAACCACCACAATCCAAATAGATGACCACAAAGAACCTGCATATTGCTTTCAAATTGAAACCAATAATTCACACGAAAACCTACCCTGGTACTATGACATAAGACGATATCTTGAAAACTACTCTTTTCCCATAGAAGCCAACCAAACTGACAGACGAACCCTCCAACGTTTAGCCATGCAATTCATACTATGTGGTAACCACCTCTATAAAAGATCCCACAATCATGTCTTCCTTCGATATGTTGACAAGGCAGAGGCACAAGAGATAATGCAAGAGGTACATGCCGGAATTTGCGGCCCACACATGAGCGGTCTAATGCTAACCAAAAAAATAATGCTTCAAGGGTATTACTGGTTAACGATGGAGGCTGATTGTCGTAATTTTGTGAGGCAATGCCATGAATGCCAAGTTCACGGTAATCTAATTCATGCCCCCTCCTCTCATTTACATAACCTATCATCTCCTTGGCCTTTTTCTATATGGGGGACTGATATTATTGGAAAAATTAATCCAAGGGCATCAAATGGTCATGAGTTTATCTTGGTCGCTATCGACTATTTCACAAAATGGGTCGAAGCGGCATCCTATTCTACAATTACTGCAACACACGTGTCCAAATTTATTAGAAATAACCTGATATGTAGGTATGGAGTGCCAAATGAAATTATTACCGATAATGGTACGAATTTAACTGCCAGAAAGGTAGAAGATTTATGTAAATAATTCAAAATCACACACCACTGTTCTTCACCATACCGCCCTCAAATGAATGGTGCGGTCGAAGCAGCCAATAAAAATCTTATAAGAATAATAGAAAAAATGGTGGTGTCCCACAAAGACTGGCATGAAATGCTCCCCTATGCATTATGGGCCTATCGTACTTCCATACGAACTTCTACTGGAGCGACCCCATACTCGCTAACCTATGGGATGGAGGCGGTGCTCCCGGTTGAGGTAGAAATCCCCTCACTACGGATCCTTATGGAGACAAGATTAAAAGAGGCATAATGAATACAATCAAGGTATGACCAATTAAATTTGATAGAAGAGAAAAGATTGAAAGCCTTATGTCATGCACAATGTTACCAGAAAAGAATAGCAAGGGCCTATAATAAAAAGGTCAAACCACGTGAATTCAAAAAAGGAGATTTGATATTAAAACAGGTTAGGGGCACTGACGGCAAGTTCAAACCCAATTGGGCAGGCCCGTATGTGGTTAAAGAGGTTTACTCTGGAAATGCAATTCGACTCAAGGATATGGACGGAGATGAACATCATGATCCAATCAATGCACAATATGTCAAAAGGTATTATGCTTAGTTTCATTTTAATTAAGTATCGTATATACTTTAAAATCACAAGCAATATCCCAAAACCCCACAAAAAAAATAATAATAGTAATAAATAAATAAAATAAAATAAAAAGCCTGAACAATAGCTCAAATTGACCAAGGCATATCGAAGCACCCTACACCCCACTCTCTTGAAAAAAAAATCTCTTAATGCATGATACCAATTCCCTAAAGATTATGCTTATTTGTAAATTTTATATTTGTTACATCTTCAAAAAAAAAAGAGAAAAAAAAGAAAAAAAAAGAAAAAGGAAAATGTAAAAAAAAGAAAAAAAAAAGAAAGAGAGAAGATGATTTATGTAGTTGTTTTCTTTTTCCCAAAAACAAACCCATCTTCAAATGAATCCAAATGCTTTTCGCTCCATCCACACAGAAGATCCATATCACTTTCAAGTATACTATGGAAAAATGCCCTTATAAACACCTACATCCCGTTACCAAAATCTCTCCATTATCTCGACATATCCCTCATATATACATATGAAACCCTTCTAGACAGATGCGTTCTTACTTCTAAATACCCTAAATGCTTGTGACCTTAAAGTATTACGTACAAGATTAAACATGATATGAGACATAATCTCTTTAGTACATGTGTGTCAAAAAAAAAATATAAAAAGGGGAAGAAGAGGGAGGCGGTGAAAACCTTAACCGGCGCTGCATCCACTTGAGCCAGGCCCCATTACATTTGATTTGGCACTCATAAATGTTATTTGGTACTCTAAAACAAAAAGGGGTATTGGAATGAAGATAAACGACGTGGTATCCTGAAAAACAGGTTGGATATTTTGATAAATGAAAGGACAACCGTGGAAGCAATCAAATGAGTTCAGATTATATTATAATGGTTAAGTAAGTTTTTATTTTGAAAACACTTGCACCACTCATGAAAAAAAAATCACAAGATAATAATAGACGTGGTCAAACAAGCCCTACAAGTCTTCCATCTTGCATTGCTCTTATGTTATTAAAAAAAAAGAAGAAAAAAAAATATATATAGTGGTAATAATAACAAATAATTGGGAAAAAAACAAACAAACAACTTTGTGATAATAACCTATTTACCACTTGACCAAAACGATATTACCAACTTGTTGTCTTAAATTCTGCCAAGTAAGCCTCAAAAAAAAAAAAGAAGGCTAAGTCCAGTATAAAATCAGACTAACCAGCCCAAAATATATTTCATTGCGCTAACCTTATAGGTACCCGTGTTGATCCCTGTAATTGCCGTTGATGATGCCTTCAAAAATTAATATCCCTCGTGGAAAAATATTTTATGGCTACTGAGGCAAAATACTACAAGGGACCACCAAATTTTTATATGCCCAGATGTTTATTATCTAGACTCATAATGTCTAAGATTACACACTGAAGGGCAACATTAACAATGGCAAGTCACATTTTATAGCCTCCTCCTTATTTAGTTAAGTACTGAATTTATCAAAATTATTATAATTAGAGCTTAATATCAAGCAATCTAACTGGACTCAGCATGGTAGTGTGTTGCACCCTTAAATGCCTAATGCCTAAGGGACCCATTCAGCTGAAGTGTGAAGTTAGCAGCCTTCTTTTCTAAAGTCAAATTGTAATATCTTTGATAAATATAAAGGTGTCTTCTTACTTTAGCTAGCATTGAAAGACAACACAAGCTGAAGAGGGGCAGCTGTAGACACCCTAAATTAACGACTTGGATGACTGCTTCAAAATTTTCAGATTACACACTTAGATAAGTATTCACTCAAGCCGGCCATTAGAATTACTAATTTCATTTTTCATATGCATTTCTTATAAATTCATATCATCAATATATTAGTAAAATTTTCTCATCTTACATTTTTATCTCATTTGCATACATATCATCATTTTCATATTTTCTTGACATTGTATACTAAGTCATTACTTTACACAAACAACTAGGTTTAATATATGACCTTTTCAAAAAATATATATATATATTAATATATGACCTTTTCAAAAAATATATATATATTAATATATGACAAGCCATATTTCATTAAATTCACCTATTTATATATATATATATATAAATAAAAAAATGAAAATAAAAATAATAAAATATATACATTGCTTCAAAGCCAAATACAAGTAAATGTCCTCTCATAGTTTTGCTTCAATAAAGGAAATTCAATTAGATGAAGCATAAATAGGACCCACTAAAAGTCTCTTCACCTTTCACATCAAATTTTATTCATTTAATATGAATTATAACAATAATAAAATCATAATGATAAATAATAAGGCTAATGATCATACCATACATGTCATATTTGAAAGTTGTGTGTGTATTTTTAAGCTTAGCATAATTTGATTTTTTTCTTCTTATAATGAATGTATTTTTAATTTAAAATATATACATACATATATACATACATACATATATATATATATATATATATATATATATATACGTATTACAAGCATAATATTTGTAATAATATTTTTGTATTAGGATTAAAATATGATTTCACTCTCAAGCCAAAAAAAAAAAAATAGAGAGAAGAGTTTTGCAAAAAAAAAAATATTAATATGCACACACATTCAAGTTTGTGTGTTTTTCCTTTATGAAATTACAAGGGATTTTAATTTTGAATTAAGTTTTTGATATTCATCTTGAATCATTAATAATGAATCAATAATGGAGAATTTTCTGAAATTTTGTCACTTCAACTTTGGTCAACTAATATATCAAATCAAATTGGAGATTGGAGCGAGCATGTTTCTTTATAGGAACAAGTAAGCTCTTAGACCCCCCATGCATGAGCATTCATCTTCATGGCTAGAAGGAGTGAAAAAAAAGAATAACAAGTGTAGTCTCAAACCAAAGTTTTGAGTAGAAACAAAAAAAGGAAAAAAGAAAAATAAGTCTTGATTGATTACAAAAAAATTGAGTGAACCATAGAAGGAGAGGTTGTAGCAAAGCTCCCTTGTTGACTTCGGAATTCCGTCAACCCCTTCGATTATGTCCACTTACACATAGACAGTTTCTTCCGGTATTCAGATAATATTCAGTGGAGGAAGCTCTTCCCGACTTGCCAATATTCTAAATTCTCTTGAACTCTATATCCATTTTATCAATTTTAGTTTTTTTTATTTACTTTCATTTTTTCTTTATTTTGTACTTTGTATCTTATTATTATTAGTTTTTCCTGACGGCCAAATTAGTAGAGACCAATTTATTTGGGTGAGTGCGGTGCCTAACACCTTCCGTATTCATAACCAATGCACGAATCCAACTTATCCGTGGGCTAAAATAAAAATTAATGTTGTAATTTTCCTGATGAAAATCGGGGTGGCGACTCCCAAAAAAATAAAATAAAATAAAATAACAAACCAACGGGTAGAATTGGCAAATAGGTTAGCAGGTAGCTACACTGGGACCCTGAACATCATGTCTGAACGGCATGGCATGGATGCCTGAACGACATGACATGGATGCCAGAACGGCATGGCATGGATGCCTGAACGGCATGGCATGGATGCCTGAACGGCATGTCATGCATATTTGAACGTCATGGGGTGCAGGCCTTTAACCCTGAACATCATGCCTGAACGGCATGTCATCCACGTCTGAGTGACATGTCATCCACATCTAAACGACATGTCATCCATGTCTGAACTGAAGGATTTCATGATGCGAATCGGATAAAATAAAAAAATTTAATCCGATAACATCTAAGATCGTTCTATTATTGCTAATTTATCCATGTCGTAATCATATACATATTCTTACAAGAGGGAATTTTATATCATACCTATGATCTTTAAGGTAGCTTGATTCCTCTGAGGTTCACCTTGAATCCGAAACAAGAACGGTGTCGAATTCGTGCTAGCGAACTCTCTTCCGCGTCTAGCTTTTTCACCCGTCAATTAATCGATTGTATAATCAATCGATATATATTTTAGCAATA
This sequence comes from Bolboschoenus planiculmis, assembly GCA_031770325.1. Classification (NCBI taxonomy): domain Eukaryota; kingdom Viridiplantae; phylum Streptophyta; class Magnoliopsida; order Poales; family Cyperaceae; genus Bolboschoenus; species Bolboschoenus planiculmis. The sequence goes on from CM062798.1 coordinate 3,309,408, forward strand.
TTTTTGGAGGAAAAACTCTAGACTTCCTTGAGAGAGAGAAAAGCCTGATGTATATATCTTTTCTATTATTTTCAGCCATTAAGAAAAATAATTAGACTCTTTAAATTCGTATTAAACCATGAACAGAATTCGAAACAGCACATCAACTTCTGAACTTTTGTTACTAAAACTATCATAACTTTCTGTAGGGAATTCCAAACGACTTAAAACTTTCACCGTTGGATTCTAGATTCGAAGGGCTATAGAATTCATATACCATATGCTCAGATTGGTTGATGTTTGCCCCTTCAAATTCTCATTCAAAGTTACCTTAAAATCTGTCCATTTTGTAATCCGAATTTAATGGTCATAATCAATATTTGTTTGGGCTTATTCTCTTCTCAATTTGCTAAAATATGTTTTGGGCTTGGGCTTGGGCTTGAAATAAATTTATATTTCATAATATTCACATATTACGATATGTGCAACGAATATTATTCTCATAATATGCACATTACAATATATATTTATTTCTTTGCTAGTCAGCCACATCATGTGACAAAATATTTATTTCTTGTTTCCCGTTCAGTTGGTGTGACCTATATTGAGGATCTATATTATGTTGGCAATGAAATTAAATATTTAATTTCATAAACTGTAAGCGGTATTCTAGCTATACATTACAGCTACTCAAATAACATAGACGTTTAGTAATTCTTTTACGAAACGCGATCCTTACAGTAATGTAACATTTGTCATTACTTGTGTCCATTTCTTGCCTTATGATATTCTGATTAACATACAAAGTAGGACTGTGTCATCTTTGTATTATAATCATTTCTTGATCTCTATTAAGCAAATTATAAAATTATAACTGCACTTCAGTTATATTGGATCCATTTATAATTCTACTTTACCAAGGGGCCCAAAATATCATTTCTCATTATTAATGAGTGGCAATGATGCTATTGACATATATTATTTTCCCGCACAAGTTACATATAAAGAACTATTATTTTTATCACCACTTCTTGCAAGTAGTTTTTAATAATAATTACGTTGTACATTTCTCATGTGAAAACAATATATGTCTCAATCTTGAAATCAGAGACACGATGAAAACATTAATGACACTAACACAATCCATATAATGTTTCATCTATTAGGTCTGTTCAATATATGAAGCATTTCATATATTCGTGTTATTAAATGATAATCTTTTATCAACGTTTGCAGAACTACAACGTACTTTTAATCAACACGACAGTCTTATATGTCATATTAGTGTTCCTGCTAATATGCAAGACCTGTGAACATTTTAGTGTTGTATATTTATTTACTTAGAGTCCTGCAGTTCAAGACCAAGTGCATCTTCTTGAACACTTCTAAATATAAATATAAAACTCATGGAACAAAATGTAAATCACATTCAATTCATAAATATAACATATATAAAAGATAATCAACAAATGATAACTTTTAGAACACAAATATAACATGAACGTCATGTGGTGCACGCCTTTGACCCTGAACATCATGCCTGAACGGCATATCATCAACTTCTGAACGGTATGTCATACATGTCTGAAAGGCATGTAGTAGATGCTTGTGACCCCGAACATCATGCCTGAAACGACATGGCATGGACACAAGAACAGCATTTGGTGCATGCCTGTGAGCTTGAACATCATGCCTGAACGACATGGCTAGGATGCCTGAATGGCATGTGGTGCACACCTTTGACTCGGAACATCATGCCTGAGCGGCATGTCATCCACATATGAACGGCAAGTCGGGCATGTCTGAACGTCCTGTGGTGGATGCTTGTGACCCTGAACATCATGCCTGACCGGCATGTCATCCACGTCTGAACGACATGTCACGCATGTCTGAACGTATTGTGGTGATGCCTATGACCCTGAACATCATGCCCGAATGGCATGGCATAGACGCCTGACTGGCATGTGGTGCATGGCTATAACCATTAACATCGTGCCTGAGCGACATGGCTGGGATGCCTGAACGGCATGGCTGGGATGCTCGAACGACATGTGGTGCACGCCGTTGACATTGAACATCATGCCTGAGCGGCATGTCATCAACTTATGAACGGCATGTCATGCATGTCTGAACGTTATGTTGTGGATGCCTGTGACTCTGAACATCATGCCTTAACGGCAAGGCATGGACGCTTGAACGGCATGTGGTGCATGCCTGTGACCCTAACCATCATGCCCGAATGGCATGGCAGGGATGCCTGAATGGCGTGTGGTGCATGTCTTTGACCTTGAACATCATGCTTGAACGACATGTCATCCATTTCCGAAAGGCATGCATTGCATGCTTGAGCGGCATGTGGTGCATGCCTGTGACCCTGAACATCATGCCTGAACGGCATGTCATGCATATTTGAACGTCATGTGGGGCAGGCCTTTAACCCTGAACATCATGCCTGAACGGCATGTCATCCACATCTGAGTGACATGTCATCCATGTCTGAACAACATGTCATCCATATATGAACGTCATGTGGTGCACGCCTTTGACCCTGAACATCATGTTTGAATGGCATATCATCAATATTTGAACGGCATGTCATGCATGTCTGAAAGGCATGTGGTAGATGCTTGTTACCTTGAACATCATGTCTGAACGGCATGGCATGGACGCCAGAACGACATGTGTTGCACGCTTGTGAGCTTGAACATCATGCTTGAACGGCATGGCCAAGTTGCCTAAACGACATGTGGTGCACGCTTTTGACCCTGAACATCATGCCTGAGCGGCATGTCATTCACGTCTGAACGGTATGTGGTGCATGTCTGAAAGGCATGTGGTAGATGCTTTTTCCCCAGAACATCATGTCTGAACGGCATGGCATGGACACCAGAACAACATGTGTTGCATGCCTGTGAGCTTGAACATCATGCCTTAACGACATGGCCAGGTTGCCTGAACGGCATGTGGTGCACGCCATTGACCCTCAATATCATGCCCGAGTGGGATGTCCTTCACATGTGATCGGCAAGTCCGGCATGTCTGAACGTCATGTTGTGGATGTCTGAACGGCATGTCATGCATGCCTGAGCGCATGTGGTGCATGCTTGTGACCCTAAACATCATGCCTGAACGGCATGGCATGGATGCTTGAACGGCATGTCATGAATGTCTAAATGTCATTTGGTGCATGCCTTTTGACCCGGAACATCATGCCTGAACGGCATGTCATGCATGTCTAAACGTCATGTGGTGAATGCCTGTGACCCAGAACATCATGAATGAACAACATGGCATGGATTCCTGAAAGACATGTCATGCATATATGAACGGCATGTGGTAGATGGCTGTGAACCTGAACATCATGCCTGAACGGCATGGCATGAACGCCTGAACGTAATGTGGTGCATGCTTGTGATCCTGAACATCATTCTTGACCGGCGTGGCTGGGATGCCTGACGGCATGTGGTACCCGCCTTTGACCTTGAACATCATGCCTGAGCGGCATGTCATCCACGTATGAACGGCATATCATGCATGTCTGAACGTCGTGTGGTGGATGCCTGTGACCCTGAACATCATTCCTGAATGGCATGGCATGGATGCCTGAACATCATGTGGTGCACGTCTTTGACGCTGAACCTCATACCTGAGCGGCATGTCATCCATGTCTGAACGGCATGTCATGCATGTCTGAACGTTAACTGGTGCACGCCTTTGACCCTGAACATCATGCCTGAACGGCATGTCATCCGTATCTGAACGGCATGTCATGCATGTCTGAAAGGCATGTGGTAGATGCTTATTACCTTGAACATCATGTCTGAACGGCATGGCATGGACGCCAGAACGATATGTGTTGCACGCTTGTGAGCTTGAACATCATGCTTGAACGGCATGGCCAAGTTGCCTAAACGACATGTGGTGCACGCTTTTGACCCTGAACATCATGCCTGAGCGGCATGTCATGCATGTCTGAACGTCATGTGGTGAATGCCTGTGACCATGAACATCATGCCTGAACGGCATGGCATGGATGCCTGAACGGCACGTCATGCATGTATGAACGGCATGTTGCAGATGGCTGTGACCCTGAACATCATGCTTGAACGGCATGGCATGGACGCCTGAACGTAATGTGGTGCATGCCTGTGAGCCTGAAGATCATGCCTGAACGGCGTGGCTGGAATGCCTGACGGCATGTGGTGCCCGCTTTTGACCCTGAACATCATGCCTGAGCGGCATGTCATCCACGTATGAACAGTATGTCATGCATGTTTGAACGTTGTGTGGTGGATGCCTGTGACCCTGAACATCATCCCTGAACGGCGTGTCATCCACGTCTGAACGGCATGTGGTGCATGCCTGTGAGCCTGAACATCATGCATGAACGACATGTCATCCATGTCTGAACGGCATGTCATGCTGCCTGAGCGGCATGTGGTGCATGTTTGTGACCCTGATCATCATGCCTAAACGGATTGGCATGGATGCCTAAACGGCATGTCATGCATGTCTGAACGCCATGTGGTGTTGGCCTTCGACCCAAACATCATTCCTGAACGACATGTCATGCATGTCTGAACGTAGTTTGGTGGATGCTTGTGACCCTGAATATCATGCCTGAACGGCATGGCATGGACGCCTCAACGTCATGTGGTGCACACCTTTGACCCTGAACATCATGCCTGAGCGGATTGTCATCCACGTCTCAACGGCATGTCATGCATGTTTGAACTCAAGTGGTGCACTCTTATGACCCTGAACATCATGCCTCAATGGCATGGCATGAACGCCTGAACGGCATGTGGTGCATGCCTGTCACCCTGAAAATCATGCCTGAACGGCATGGCAGGCATGTCTGAAGGTAATGTGGTGCATGTCCGAACATCATGCCAGAATGGAACGTCATCCATATCTGAACATCACGCCTGAATGGTATGTCATGCATGTCTGAAGGTCATATGGTGCATTCCTTTGACCCTGAACATCATGCCTGAGCAGCATGTCATCAACGTATGAACGGCATGTCATGCATGTCTGAACGTCGTGTGGTGGATGTCTGTGACCTTGAACATGATGCCTAAACGGTATTGCATGGATGCCTGAACGTCATGTGGTGCACGTCTTTGACCCTAAACATCATGCCTGAGCGGCATGTCGTCTACGTCTGAACGGCATGTCATCCATGTCTGAACGTCATGTACTGCACGCCTTTGACCCTGAACATCATGCCTGAACGGCATGTCGTGCATATCTGAAAGGCATGTGCTAGATGCTTGTTACCCTGAACATCATGCCTGAACGGCATTGCATGGACGCTTGAACCGCCTGTGGTACATGCCCATGAGCCTGAACACCATGCCTGAACGGCATGTGGTCCACGCCTTTGACCCTGAACATCATGCTTTAGTGGCATGTCATCCACGTATGACGGCAGGTCATGCATGTCTGAACGTCATGTGGTGGAAGCTAGTGACCCAGAACATCATGCCTGAACGGCATGGCATGGATGCCTGAACGTCATGTGGTGCATGCCTTTCACGCTGAACATCATACCTGAGTGGCATGTCAGCCACGTCTGAATGGCATGTCATCCATGTCTGATTGTCGTGTT
>CM062798.1:3320000-3327389 GCA_031770325.1 Bolboschoenus planiculmis
GTTTAGGGTTTAGGGTTTAGGGTTTAGGGTTTAGGGTTTAGGGTTTAGGGTTTAGGGTTTAGGGTTTAGGGTTTAGGGTTTAGGGTTTAGGGTTTAGGGTTTAGGGTTTAGGGTTTAGGGTTTAGGGTTTAGGGTTTAGGGTTTAGGGTTTAGGGTTTAGGGTTTAGGGTTTAGGGTTTAGGGTTTAGGGTTTAGGGTTTAGGGTTTAGGGTTTAGGGTTTAGGGTTTAGGGTTTAGGGTTTAGGGTTTAGGGTTTAGGGTTTAGGGTTTAGGGTTTAGGGTTTAGGGTTTAGGGTTTAGGGTTTAGGGTTTAGGGTTTAGGGTTTAGGGTTTAGGGTTTAGGGTTTAGGGTTTAGGGTTTAGGGTTTAGGGTTTAGGGTTTAGGGTTTAGGGTTTAGGGTTTAGGGTTTAGGGTTTAGGGTTTAGGGTTTAGGGTTTAGGGTTTAGGGTTTAGGGTTTAGGGTTTAGGGTTTAGGGTTTAGGGTTTAGGGTTTAGGGTTTAGGGTTTAGGGTTTAGGGTTTAGGGTTTAGGGTTTAGGGTTTAGGGTTTAGGGTTTAGGGTTTAGGGTTTAGGGTTTAGGGTTTAGGGTTTAGGGTTTAGGGTTTAGGGTTTAGGGTTTAGGGTTTAGGGTTTAGGGTTTAGGGTTTAGGGTTTAGGGTTTAGGGTTTAGGGTTTAGGGTTTAGGGTTTAGGGTTTAGGGTTTAGGGTTTAGGGTTTAGGGTTTAGGGTTTAGGGTTTAGGGTTTAGGGTTTAGGGTTTAGGGTTTAGGGTTTAGGGTTTAGGGTTTAGGGTTTAGGGTTTAGGGTTTAGGGTTTAGGGTTTAGGGTTTAGGGTTTAGGGTTTAGGGTTTAGGGTTTAGGGTTTAGGGTTTAGGGTTTAGGGTTTAGGGTTTAGGGTTTAGGGTTTAGGGTTTAGGGTTTAGGGTTTAGGGTTTAGGGTTTAGGGTTTAGGGTTTAGGGTTTAGGGTTTAGGGTTTAGGGTTTAGGGTTTAGGGTTTAGGGTTTAGGGTTTAGGGTTTAGGGTTTAGGGTTTAGGGTTTAGGGTTTAGGGTTTAGGGTTTAGGGTTTAGGGTTTAGGGTTTAGGGTTTAGGGTTTAGGGTTTAGGGTTTAGGGTTTAGGGTTTAGGGTTTAGGGTTTAGGGTTTAGGGTTTAGGGTTTAGGGTTTAGGGTTTAGGGTTTAGGGTTTAGGGTTTAGGGTTTAGGGTTTAGGGTTTAGGGTTTAGGGTTTAGGGTTTAGGGTTTAGGGTTTAGGGTTTAGGGTTTAGGGTTTAGGGTTTAGGGTTTAGGGTTTAGGGTTTAGGGTTTAGGGTTTAGGGTTTAGGGTTTAGGGTTTAGGGTTTAGGGTTTAGGGTTTAGGGTTTAGGGTTTAGGGTTTAGGGTTTAGGGTTTAGGGTTTAGGGTTTAGGGTTTAGGGTTTAGGGTTTAGGGTTTAGGGTTTAGGGTTTAGGGTTTAGGGTTTAGGGTTTAGGGTTTAGGGTTTAGGGTTTAGGGTTTAGGGTTTAGGGTTTAGGGTTTAGGGTTTAGGGTTTAGGGTTTAGGGTTTAGGGTTTAGGGTTTAGGGTTTAGGGTTTAGGGTTTAGGGTTTAGGGTTTAGGGTTTAGGGTTTAGGGTTTAGGGTTTAGGGTTTAGGGTTTAGGGTTTAGGGTTTAGGGTTTAGGGTTTAGGGTTTAGGGTTTAGGGTTTAGGGTTTAGGGTTTAGGGTTTAGGGTTTAGGGTTTAGGGTTTAGGGTTTAGGGTTTAGGGTTTAGGGTTTAGGGTTTAGGGTTTAGGGTTTAGGGTTTAGGGTTTAGGGTTTAGGGTTTAGGGTTTAGGGTTTAGGGTTTAGGGTTTAGGGTTTAGGGTTTAGGGTTTAGGGTTTAGGGTTTAGGGTTTAGGGTTTAGGGTTTAGGGTTTAGGGTTTAGGGTTTAGGGTTTAGGGTTTAGGGTTTAGGGTTTAGGGTTTAGGGTTTAGGGTTTAGGGTTTAGGGTTTAGGGTTTAGGGTTTAGGGTTTAGGGTTTAGGGTTTAGGGTTTAGGGTTTAGGGTTTAGGGTTTAGGGTTTAGGGTTTAGGGTTTAGGGTTTAGGGTTTAGGGTTTAGGGTTTAGGGTTTAGGGTTTAGGGTTTAGGGTTTAGGGTTTAGGGTTTAGGGTTTAGGGTTTAGGGTTTAGGGTTTAGGGTTTAGGGTTTAGGGTTTAGGGTTTAGGGTTTAGGGTTTAGGGTTTAGGGTTTAGGGTTTAGGGTTTAGGGTTTAGGGTTTAGGGTTTAGGGTTTAGGGTTTAGGGTTTAGGGTTTAGGGTTTAGGGTTTAGGGTTTAGGGTTTAGGGTTTAGGGTTTAGGGTTTAGGGTTTAGGGTTTAGGGTTTAGGGTTTAGGGTTTAGGGTTTAGGGTTTAGGGTTTAGGGTTTAGGGTTTAGGGTTTAGGGTTTAGGGTTTAGGGTTTAGGGTTTAGGGTTTAGGGTTTAGGGTTTAGGGTTTAGGGTTTAGGGTTTAGGGTTTAGGGTTTAGGGTTTAGGGTTTAGGGTTTAGGGTTTAGGGTTTAGGGTTTAGGGTTTAGGGTTTAGGGTTTAGGGTTTAGGGTTTAGGGTTTAGGGTTTAGGGTTTAGGGTTTAGGGTTTAGGGTTTAGGGTTTAGGGTTTAGGGTTTAGGGTTTAGGGTTTAGGGTTTAGGGTTTAGGGTTTAGGGTTTAGGGTTTAGGGTTTAGGGTTTAGGGTTTAGGGTTTAGGGTTTAGGGTTTAGGGTTTAGGGTTTAGGGTTTAGGGTTTAGGGTTTAGGGTTTAGGGTTTAGGGTTTAGGGTTTAGGGTTTAGGGTTTAGGGTTTAGGGTTTAGGGTTTAGGGTTTAGGGTTTAGGGTTTAGGGTTTAGGGTTTAGGGTTTAGGGTTTAGGGTTTAGGGTTTAGGGTTTAGGGTTTAGGGTTTAGGGTTTAGGGTTTAGGGTTTAGGGTTTAGGGTTTAGGGTTTAGGGTTTAGGGTTTAGGGTTTAGGGTTTAGGGTTTAGGGTTTAGGGTTTAGGGTTTAGGGTTTAGGGTTTAGGGTTTAGGGTTTAGGGTTTAGGGTTTAGGGTTTAGGGTTTAGGGTTTAGGGTTTAGGGTTTAGGGTTTAGGGTTTAGGGTTTAGGGTTTAGGGTTTAGGGTTTAGGGTTTAGGGTTTAGGGTTTAGGGTTTAGGGTTTAGGGTTTAGGGTTTAGGGTTTAGGGTTTAGGGTTTAGGGTTTAGGGTTTAGGGTTTAGGGTTTAGGGTTTAGGGTTTAGGGTTTAGGGTTTAGGGTTTAGGGTTTAGGGTTTAGGGTTTAGGGTTTAGGGTTTAGGGTTTAGGGTTTAGGGTTTAGGGTTTAGGGTTTAGGGTTTAGGGTTTAGGGTTTAGGGTTTAGGGTTTAGGGTTTAGGGTTTAGGGTTTAGGGTTTAGGGTTTAGGGTTTAGGGTTTAGGGTTTAGGGTTTAGGGTTTAGGGTTTAGGGTTTAGGGTTTAGGGTTTAGGGTTTAGGGTTTAGGGTTTAGGGTTTAGGGTTTAGGGTTTAGGGTTTAGGGTTTAGGGTTTAGGGTTTAGGGTTTAGGGTTTAGGGTTTAGGGTTTAGGGTTTAGGGTTTAGGGTTTAGGGTTTAGGGTTTAGGGTTTAGGGTTTAGGGTTTAGGGTTTAGGGTTTAGGGTTTAGGGTTTAGGGTTTAGGGTTTAGGGTTTAGGGTTTAGGGTTTAGGGTTTAGGGTTTAGGGTTTAGGGTTTAGGGTTTAGGGTTTAGGGTTTAGGGTTTAGGGTTTAGGGTTTAGGGTTTAGGGTTTAGGGTTTAGGGTTTAGGGTTTAGGGTTTAGGGTTTAGGGTTTAGGGTTTAGGGTTTAGGGTTTAGGGTTTAGGGTTTAGGGTTTAGGGTTTAGGGTTTAGGGTTTAGGGTTTAGGGTTTAGGGTTTAGGGTTTAGGGTTTAGGGTTTAGGGTTTAGGGTTTAGGGTTTAGGGTTTAGGGTTTAGGGTTTAGGGTTTAGGGTTTAGGGTTTAGGGTTTAGGGTTTAGGGTTTAGGGTTTAGGGTTTAGGGTTTAGGGTTTAGGGTTTAGGGTTTAGGGTTTAGGGTTTAGGGTTTAGGGTTTAGGGTTTAGGGTTTAGGGTTTAGGGTTTAGGGTTTAGGGTTTAGGGTTTAGGGTTTAGGGTTTAGGGTTTAGGGTTTAGGGTTTAGGGTTTAGGGTTTAGGGTTTAGGGTTTAGGGTTTAGGGTTTAGGGTTTAGGGTTTAGGGTTTAGGGTTTAGGGTTTAGGGTTTAGGGTTTAGGGTTTAGGGTTTAGGGTTTAGGGTTTAGGGTTTAGGGTTTAGGGTTTAGGGTTTAGGGTTTAGGGTTTAGGGTTTAGGGTTTAGGGTTTAGGGTTTAGGGTTTAGGGTTTAGGGTTTAGGGTTTAGGGTTTAGGGTTTAGGGTTTAGGGTTTAGGGTTTAGGGTTTAGGGTTTAGGGTTTAGGGTTTAGGGTTTAGGGTTTAGGGTTTAGGGTTTAGGGTTTAGGGTTTAGGGTTTAGGGTTTAGGGTTTAGGGTTTAGGGTTTAGGGTTTAGGGTTTAGGGTTTAGGGTTTAGGGTTTAGGGTTTAGGGTTTAGGGTTTAGGGTTTAGGGTTTAGGGTTTAGGGTTTAGGGTTTAGGGTTTAGGGTTTAGGGTTTAGGGTTTAGGGTTTAGGGTTTAGGGTTTAGGGTTTAGGGTTTAGGGTTTAGGGTTTAGGGTTTAGGGTTTAGGGTTTAGGGTTTAGGGTTTAGGGTTTAGGGTTTAGGGTTTAGGGTTTAGGGTTTAGGGTTTAGGGTTTAGGGTTTAGGGTTTAGGGTTTAGGGTTTAGGGTTTAGGGTTTAGGGTTTAGGGTTTAGGGTTTAGGGTTTAGGGTTTAGGGTTTAGGGTTTAGGGTTTAGGGTTTAGGGTTTAGGGTTTAGGGTTTAGGGTTTAGGGTTTAGGGTTTAGGGTTTAGGGTTTAGGGTTTAGGGTTTAGGGTTTAGGGTTTAGGGTTTAGGGTTTAGGGTTTAGGGTTTAGGGTTTAGGGTTTAGGGTTTAGGGTTTAGGGTTTAGGGTTTAGGGTTTAGGGTTTAGGGTTTAGGGTTTAGGGTTTAGGGTTTAGGGTTTAGGGTTTAGGGTTTAGGGTTTAGGGTTTAGGGTTTAGGGTTTAGGGTTTAGGGTTTAGGGTTTAGGGTTTAGGGTTTAGGGTTTAGGGTTTAGGGTTTAGGGTTTAGGGTTTAGGGTTTAGGGTTTAGGGTTTAGGGTTTAGGGTTTAGGGTTTAGGGTTTAGGGTTTAGGGTTTAGGGTTTAGGGTTTAGGGTTTAGGGTTTAGGGTTTAGGGTTTAGGGTTTAGGGTTTAGGGTTTAGGGTTTAGGGTTTAGGGTTTAGGGTTTAGGGTTTAGGGTTTAGGGTTTAGGGTTTAGGGTTTAGGGTTTAGGGTTTAGGGTTTAGGGTTTAGGGTTTAGGGTTTAGGGTTTAGGGTTTAGGGTTTAGGGTTTAGGGTTTAGGGTTTAGGGTTTAGGGTTTAGGGTTTAGGGTTTAGGGTTTAGGGTTTAGGGTTTAGGGTTTAGGGTTTAGGGTTTAGGGTTTAGGGTTTAGGGTTTAGGGTTTAGGGTTTAGGGTTTAGGGTTTAGGGTTTAGGGTTTAGGGTTTAGGGTTTAGGGTTTAGGGTTTAGGGTTTAGGGTTTAGGGTTTAGGGTTTAGGGTTTAGGGTTTAGGGTTTAGGGTTTAGGGTTTAGGGTTTAGGGTTTAGGGTTTAGGGTTTAGGGTTTAGGGTTTAGGGTTTAGGGTTTAGGGTTTAGGGTTTAGGGTTTAGGGTTTAGGGTTTAGGGTTTAGGGTTTAGGGTTTAGGGTTTAGGGTTTAGGGTTTAGGGTTTAGGGTTTAGGGTTTAGGGTTTAGGGTTTAGGGTTTAGGGTTTAGGGTTTAGGGTTTAGGGTTTAGGGTTTAGGGTTTAGGGTTTAGGGTTTAGGGTTTAGGGTTTAGGGTTTAGGGTTTAGGGTTTAGGGTTTAGGGTTTAGGGTTTAGGGTTTAGGGTTTAGGGTTTAGGGTTTAGGGTTTAGGGTTTAGGGTTTAGGGTTTAGGGTTTAGGGTTTAGGGTTTAGGGTTTAGGGTTTAGGGTTTAGGGTTTAGGGTTTAGGGTTTAGGGTTTAGGGTTTAGGGTTTAGGGTTTAGGGTTTAGGGTTTAGGGTTTAGGGTTTAGGGTTTAGGGTTTAGGGTTTAGGGTTTAGGGTTTAGGGTTTAGGGTTTAGGGTTTAGGGTTTAGGGTTTAGGGTTTAGGGTTTAGGGTTTAGGGTTTAGGGTTTAGGGTTTAGGGTTTAGGGTTTAGGGTTTAGGGTTTAGGGTTTAGGGTTTAGGGTTTAGGGTTTAGGGTTTAGGGTTTAGGGTTTAGGGTTTAGGGTTTAGGGTTTAGGGTTTAGGGTTTAGGGTTTAGGGTTTAGGGTTTAGGGTTTAGGGTTTAGGGTTTAGGGTTTAGGGTTTAGGGTTTAGGGTTTAGGGTTTAGGGTTTAGGGTTTAGGGTTTAGGGTTTAGGGTTTAGGGTTTAGGGTTTAGGGTTTAGGGTTTAGGGTTTAGGGTTTAGGGTTTAGGGTTTAGGGTTTAGGGTTTAGGGTTTAGGGTTTAGGGTTTAGGGTTTAGGGTTTAGGGTTTAGGGTTTAGGGTTTAGGGTTTAGGGTTTAGGGTTTAGGGTTTAGGGTTTAGGGTTTAGGGTTTAGGGTTTAGGGTTTAGGGTTTAGGGTTTAGGGTTTAGGGTTTAGGGTTTAGGGTTTAGGGTTTAGGGTTTAGGGTTTAGGGTTTAGGGTTTAGGGTTTAGGGTTTAGGGTTTAGGGTTTAGGGTTTAGGGTTTAGGGTTTAGGGTTTAGGGTTTAGGGTTTAGGGTTTAGGGTTTAGGGTTTAGGGTTTAGGGTTTAGGGTTTAGGGTTTAGGGTTTAGGGTTTAGGGTTTAGGGTTTAGGGTTTAGGGTTTAGGGTTTAGGGTTTAGGGTTTAGGGTTTAGGGTTTAGGGTTTAGGGTTTAGGGTTTAGGGTTTAGGGTTTAGGGTTTAGGGTTTAGGGTTTAGGGTTTAGGGTTTAGGGTTTAGGGTTTAGGGTTTAGGGTTTAGGGTTTAGGGTTTAGGGTTTAGGGTTTAGGGTTTAGGGTTTAGGGTTTAGGGTTTAGGGTTTAGGGTTTAGGGTTTAGGGTTTAGGGTTTAGGGTTTAGGGTTTAGGGTTTAGGGTTTAGGGTTTAGGGTTTAGGGTTTAGGGTTTAGGGTTTAGGGTTTAGGGTTTAGGGTTTAGGGTTTAGGGTTTAGGGTTTAGGGTTTAGGGTTTAGGGTTTAGGGTTTAGGGTTTAGGGTTTAGGGTTTAGGGTTTAGGGTTTAGGGTTTAGGGTTTAGGGTTTAGGGTTTAGGGTTTAGGGTTTAGGGTTTAGGGTTTAGGGTTTAGGGTTTAGGGTTTAGGGTTTAGGGTTTAGGGTTTAGGGTTTAGGGTTT
>CM062799.1:3320000-3325647 GCA_031770325.1 Bolboschoenus planiculmis
TTTAGGGTTTAGGGTTTAGGGTTTAGGGTTTAGGGTTTAGGGTTTAGGGTTTAGGGTTTAGGGTTTAGGGTTTAGGGTTTAGGGTTTAGGGTTTAGGGTTTAGGGTTTAGGGTTTAGGGTTTAGGGTTTAGGGTTTAGGGTTTAGGGTTTAGGGTTTAGGGTTTAGGGTTTAGGGTTTAGGGTTTAGGGTTTAGGGTTTAGGGTTTAGGGTTTAGGGTTTAGGGTTTAGGGTTTAGGGTTTAGGGTTTAGGGTTTAGGGTTTAGGGTTTAGGGTTTAGGGTTTAGGGTTTAGGGTTTAGGGTTTAGGGTTTAGGGTTTAGGGTTTAGGGTTTAGGGTTTAGGGTTTAGGGTTTAGGGTTTAGGGTTTAGGGTTTAGGGTTTAGGGTTTAGGGTTTAGGGTTTAGGGTTTAGGGTTTAGGGTTTAGGGTTTAGGGTTTAGGGTTTAGGGTTTAGGGTTTAGGGTTTAGGGTTTAGGGTTTAGGGTTTAGGGTTTAGGGTTTAGGGTTTAGGGTTTAGGGTTTAGGGTTTAGGGTTTAGGGTTTAGGGTTTAGGGTTTAGGGTTTAGGGTTTAGGGTTTAGGGTTTAGGGTTTAGGGTTTAGGGTTTAGGGTTTAGGGTTTAGGGTTTAGGGTTTAGGGTTTAGGGTTTAGGGTTTAGGGTTTAGGGTTTAGGGTTTAGGGTTTAGGGTTTAGGGTTTAGGGTTTAGGGTTTAGGGTTTAGGGTTTAGGGTTTAGGGTTTAGGGTTTAGGGTTTAGGGTTTAGGGTTTAGGGTTTAGGGTTTAGGGTTTAGGGTTTAGGGTTTAGGGTTTAGGGTTTAGGGTTTAGGGTTTAGGGTTTAGGGTTTAGGGTTTAGGGTTTAGGGTTTAGGGTTTAGGGTTTAGGGTTTAGGGTTTAGGGTTTAGGGTTTAGGGTTTAGGGTTTAGGGTTTAGGGTTTAGGGTTTAGGGTTTAGGGTTTAGGGTTTAGGGTTTAGGGTTTAGGGTTTAGGGTTTAGGGTTTAGGGTTTAGGGTTTAGGGTTTAGGGTTTAGGGTTTAGGGTTTAGGGTTTAGGGTTTAGGGTTTAGGGTTTAGGGTTTAGGGTTTAGGGTTTAGGGTTTAGGGTTTAGGGTTTAGGGTTTAGGGTTTAGGGTTTAGGGTTTAGGGTTTAGGGTTTAGGGTTTAGGGTTTAGGGTTTAGGGTTTAGGGTTTAGGGTTTAGGGTTTAGGGTTTAGGGTTTAGGGTTTAGGGTTTAGGGTTTAGGGTTTAGGGTTTAGGGTTTAGGGTTTAGGGTTTAGGGTTTAGGGTTTAGGGTTTAGGGTTTAGGGTTTAGGGTTTAGGGTTTAGGGTTTAGGGTTTAGGGTTTAGGGTTTAGGGTTTAGGGTTTAGGGTTTAGGGTTTAGGGTTTAGGGTTTAGGGTTTAGGGTTTAGGGTTTAGGGTTTAGGGTTTAGGGTTTAGGGTTTAGGGTTTAGGGTTTAGGGTTTAGGGTTTAGGGTTTAGGGTTTAGGGTTTAGGGTTTAGGGTTTAGGGTTTAGGGTTTAGGGTTTAGGGTTTAGGGTTTAGGGTTTAGGGTTTAGGGTTTAGGGTTTAGGGTTTAGGGTTTAGGGTTTAGGGTTTAGGGTTTAGGGTTTAGGGTTTAGGGTTTAGGGTTTAGGGTTTAGGGTTTAGGGTTTAGGGTTTAGGGTTTAGGGTTTAGGGTTTAGGGTTTAGGGTTTAGGGTTTAGGGTTTAGGGTTTAGGGTTTAGGGTTTAGGGTTTAGGGTTTAGGGTTTAGGGTTTAGGGTTTAGGGTTTAGGGTTTAGGGTTTAGGGTTTAGGGTTTAGGGTTTAGGGTTTAGGGTTTAGGGTTTAGGGTTTAGGGTTTAGGGTTTAGGGTTTAGGGTTTAGGGTTTAGGGTTTAGGGTTTAGGGTTTAGGGTTTAGGGTTTAGGGTTTAGGGTTTAGGGTTTAGGGTTTAGGGTTTAGGGTTTAGGGTTTAGGGTTTAGGGTTTAGGGTTTAGGGTTTAGGGTTTAGGGTTTAGGGTTTAGGGTTTAGGGTTTAGGGTTTAGGGTTTAGGGTTTAGGGTTTAGGGTTTAGGGTTTAGGGTTTAGGGTTTAGGGTTTAGGGTTTAGGGTTTAGGGTTTAGGGTTTAGGGTTTAGGGTTTAGGGTTTAGGGTTTAGGGTTTAGGGTTTAGGGTTTAGGGTTTAGGGTTTAGGGTTTAGGGTTTAGGGTTTAGGGTTTAGGGTTTAGGGTTTAGGGTTTAGGGTTTAGGGTTTAGGGTTTAGGGTTTAGGGTTTAGGGTTTAGGGTTTAGGGTTTAGGGTTTAGGGTTTAGGGTTTAGGGTTTAGGGTTTAGGGTTTAGGGTTTAGGGTTTAGGGTTTAGGGTTTAGGGTTTAGGGTTTAGGGTTTAGGGTTTAGGGTTTAGGGTTTAGGGTTTAGGGTTTAGGGTTTAGGGTTTAGGGTTTAGGGTTTAGGGTTTAGGGTTTAGGGTTTAGGGTTTAGGGTTTAGGGTTTAGGGTTTAGGGTTTAGGGTTTAGGGTTTAGGGTTTAGGGTTTAGGGTTTAGGGTTTAGGGTTTAGGGTTTAGGGTTTAGGGTTTAGGGTTTAGGGTTTAGGGTTTAGGGTTTAGGGTTTAGGGTTTAGGGTTTAGGGTTTAGGGTTTAGGGTTTAGGGTTTAGGGTTTAGGGTTTAGGGTTTAGGGTTTAGGGTTTAGGGTTTAGGGTTTAGGGTTTAGGGTTTAGGGTTTAGGGTTTAGGGTTTAGGGTTTAGGGTTTAGGGTTTAGGGTTTAGGGTTTAGGGTTTAGGGTTTAGGGTTTAGGGTTTAGGGTTTAGGGTTTAGGGTTTAGGGTTTAGGGTTTAGGGTTTAGGGTTTAGGGTTTAGGGTTTAGGGTTTAGGGTTTAGGGTTTAGGGTTTAGGGTTTAGGGTTTAGGGTTTAGGGTTTAGGGTTTAGGGTTTAGGGTTTAGGGTTTAGGGTTTAGGGTTTAGGGTTTAGGGTTTAGGGTTTAGGGTTTAGGGTTTAGGGTTTAGGGTTTAGGGTTTAGGGTTTAGGGTTTAGGGTTTAGGGTTTAGGGTTTAGGGTTTAGGGTTTAGGGTTTAGGGTTTAGGGTTTAGGGTTTAGGGTTTAGGGTTTAGGGTTTAGGGTTTAGGGTTTAGGGTTTAGGGTTTAGGGTTTAGGGTTTAGGGTTTAGGGTTTAGGGTTTAGGGTTTAGGGTTTAGGGTTTAGGGTTTAGGGTTTAGGGTTTAGGGTTTAGGGTTTAGGGTTTAGGGTTTAGGGTTTAGGGTTTAGGGTTTAGGGTTTAGGGTTTAGGGTTTAGGGTTTAGGGTTTAGGGTTTAGGGTTTAGGGTTTAGGGTTTAGGGTTTAGGGTTTAGGGTTTAGGGTTTAGGGTTTAGGGTTTAGGGTTTAGGGTTTAGGGTTTAGGGTTTAGGGTTTAGGGTTTAGGGTTTAGGGTTTAGGGTTTAGGGTTTAGGGTTTAGGGTTTAGGGTTTAGGGTTTAGGGTTTAGGGTTTAGGGTTTAGGGTTTAGGGTTTAGGGTTTAGGGTTTAGGGTTTAGGGTTTAGGGTTTAGGGTTTAGGGTTTAGGGTTTAGGGTTTAGGGTTTAGGGTTTAGGGTTTAGGGTTTAGGGTTTAGGGTTTAGGGTTTAGGGTTTAGGGTTTAGGGTTTAGGGTTTAGGGTTTAGGGTTTAGGGTTTAGGGTTTAGGGTTTAGGGTTTAGGGTTTAGGGTTTAGGGTTTAGGGTTTAGGGTTTAGGGTTTAGGGTTTAGGGTTTAGGGTTTAGGGTTTAGGGTTTAGGGTTTAGGGTTTAGGGTTTAGGGTTTAGGGTTTAGGGTTTAGGGTTTAGGGTTTAGGGTTTAGGGTTTAGGGTTTAGGGTTTAGGGTTTAGGGTTTAGGGTTTAGGGTTTAGGGTTTAGGGTTTAGGGTTTAGGGTTTAGGGTTTAGGGTTTAGGGTTTAGGGTTTAGGGTTTAGGGTTTAGGGTTTAGGGTTTAGGGTTTAGGGTTTAGGGTTTAGGGTTTAGGGTTTAGGGTTTAGGGTTTAGGGTTTAGGGTTTAGGGTTTAGGGTTTAGGGTTTAGGGTTTAGGGTTTAGGGTTTAGGGTTTAGGGTTTAGGGTTTAGGGTTTAGGGTTTAGGGTTTAGGGTTTAGGGTTTAGGGTTTAGGGTTTAGGGTTTAGGGTTTAGGGTTTAGGGTTTAGGGTTTAGGGTTTAGGGTTTAGGGTTTAGGGTTTAGGGTTTAGGGTTTAGGGTTTAGGGTTTAGGGTTTAGGGTTTAGGGTTTAGGGTTTAGGGTTTAGGGTTTAGGGTTTAGGGTTTAGGGTTTAGGGTTTAGGGTTTAGGGTTTAGGGTTTAGGGTTTAGGGTTTAGGGTTTAGGGTTTAGGGTTTAGGGTTTAGGGTTTAGGGTTTAGGGTTTAGGGTTTAGGGTTTAGGGTTTAGGGTTTAGGGTTTAGGGTTTAGGGTTTAGGGTTTAGGGTTTAGGGTTTAGGGTTTAGGGTTTAGGGTTTAGGGTTTAGGGTTTAGGGTTTAGGGTTTAGGGTTTAGGGTTTAGGGTTTAGGGTTTAGGGTTTAGGGTTTAGGGTTTAGGGTTTAGGGTTTAGGGTTTAGGGTTTAGGGTTTAGGGTTTAGGGTTTAGGGTTTAGGGTTTAGGGTTTAGGGTTTAGGGTTTAGGGTTTAGGGTTTAGGGTTTAGGGTTTAGGGTTTAGGGTTTAGGGTTTAGGGTTTAGGGTTTAGGGTTTAGGGTTTAGGGTTTAGGGTTTAGGGTTTAGGGTTTAGGGTTTAGGGTTTAGGGTTTAGGGTTTAGGGTTTAGGGTTTAGGGTTTAGGGTTTAGGGTTTAGGGTTTAGGGTTTAGGGTTTAGGGTTTAGGGTTTAGGGTTTAGGGTTTAGGGTTTAGGGTTTAGGGTTTAGGGTTAGGGTTTAGGGTTTAGGGTTTAGGGTTTAGGGTTTAGGGTTTAGGGTTTAGGGTTTAGGGTTTAGGGTTTAGGGTTTAGGGTTTAGGGTTTAGGGTTTAGGGTTTAGGGTTTAGGGTTTAGGGTTTAGGGTTTAGGGTTTAGGGTTTAGGGTTTAGGGTTTAGGGTTTAGGGTTTAGGGTTTAGGGTTTAGGGTTTAGGGTTTAGGGTTTAGGGTTTAGGGTTTAGGGTTTAGGGTTTAGGGTTTAGGGTTTAGGGTTTAGGGTTTAGGGTTTAGGGTTTAGGGTTTAGGGTTTAGGGTTTAGGGTTTAGGGTTTAGGGTTTAGGGTTAGGGGTTTAGGGTTTTAGGGTTTAGGGTTTAGGGTTTAGGGTTTAGGGTTTAGGGTTTAGGGTTTAGGGTTTAGGGTTTAGGGTTTAGGGTTTAGGGTTTAGGGTTTAGGGTTTAGGGTTTAGGGTTTAGGGTTTAGGGTTTAGGGTTTAGGGTTTAGGGTTTTAGGGTTTAGGGTTGTAGGGTTTAGGGTTAGGGTTTAGGGTTTAGGGTTTAGGGTGTTAGGGTTTAGGGTTAGGGTTTAGGGTTTAGGGTTTAGGGTTTAGGGTTTAGGGTTGTAGGGTTTAGGGTTTAGGGTTTAGGGTTTAGGGTTTAGGGTTTAGGGTTTAGGGTTTAGGGTTTAGGGTTGTAGGGTTTAGGGTTTAGGGGTTTAGGGTTTAGGGTTTAGGGTTTAGGGTTTAGGGTTTAGGGTTTAGGGTAGTTAGGGTTTAGGGTTTAGGGTTTAGGGTTTAGGGTTTAGGGTTTAGG
>CM062800.1:3272500-3277500 GCA_031770325.1 Bolboschoenus planiculmis
TTAGGGTTTAGGGTTTAGGGTTTAGGGTTTAGGGTTTAGGGTTTAGGGTTTAGGGTTTAGGGTTTAGGGTTTAGGGTTTAGGGTTTAGGGTTTAGGGTTTAGGGTTTAGGGTTTAGGGTTTAGGGTTTAGGGTTTAGGGTTTAGGGTTTAGGGTTTAGGGTTTAGGGTTTAGGGTTTAGGGTTTAGGGTTTAGGGTTTAGGGTTTAGGGTTTAGGGTTTAGGGTTTAGGGTTTAGGGTTTAGGGTTTAGGGTTTAGGGTTTAGGGTTTAGGGTTTAGGGTTTAGGGTTTAGGGTTTAGGGTTTAGGGTTTAGGGTTTAGGGTTTAGGGTTTAGGGTTTAGGGTTTAGGGTTTAGGGTTTAGGGTTTAGGGTTTAGGGTTTAGGGTTTAGGGTTTAGGGTTTAGGGTTTAGGGTTTAGGGTTTAGGGTTTAGGGTTTAGGGTTTAGGGTTTAGGGTTTAGGGTTTAGGGTTTAGGGTTTAGGGTTTAGGGTTTAGGGTTTAGGGTTTAGGGTTTAGGGTTTAGGGTTTAGGGTTTAGGGTTTAGGGTTTAGGGTTTAGGGTTTAGGGTTTAGGGTTTAGGGTTTAGGGTTTAGGGTTTAGGGTTTAGGGTTTAGGGTTTAGGGTTTAGGGTTTAGGGTTTAGGGTTTAGGGTTTAGGGTTTAGGGTTTAGGGTTTAGGGTTTAGGGTTTAGGGTTTAGGGTTTAGGGTTTAGGGTTTAGGGTTTAGGGTTTAGGGTTTAGGGTTTAGGGTTTAGGGTTTAGGGTTTAGGGTTTAGGGTTTAGGGTTTAGGGTTTAGGGTTTAGGGTTTAGGGTTTAGGGTTTAGGGTTTAGGGTTTAGGGTTTAGGGTTTAGGGTTTAGGGTTTAGGGTTTAGGGTTTAGGGTTTAGGGTTTAGGGTTTAGGGTTTAGGGTTTAGGGTTTAGGGTTTAGGGTTTAGGGTTTAGGGTTTAGGGTTTAGGGTTTAGGGTTTAGGGTTTAGGGTTTAGGGTTTAGGGTTTAGGGTTTAGGGTTTAGGGTTTAGGGTTTAGGGTTTAGGGTTTAGGGTTTAGGGTTTAGGGTTTAGGGTTTAGGGTTTAGGGTTTAGGGTTTAGGGTTTAGGGTTTAGGGTTTAGGGTTTAGGGTTTAGGGTTTAGGGTTTAGGGTTTAGGGTTTAGGGTTTAGGGTTTAGGGTTTAGGGTTTAGGGTTTAGGGTTTAGGGTTTAGGGTTTAGGGTTTAGGGTTTAGGGTTTAGGGTTTAGGGTTTAGGGTTTAGGGTTTAGGGTTTAGGGTTTAGGGTTTAGGGTTTAGGGTTTAGGGTTTAGGGTTTAGGGTTTAGGGTTTAGGGTTTAGGGTTTAGGGTTTAGGGTTTAGGGTTTAGGGTTTAGGGTTTAGGGTTTAGGGTTTAGGGTTTAGGGTTTAGGGTTTAGGGTTTAGGGTTTAGGGTTTAGGGTTTAGGGTTTAGGGTTTAGGGTTTAGGGTTTAGGGTTTAGGGTTTAGGGTTTAGGGTTTAGGGTTTAGGGTTTAGGGTTTAGGGTTTAGGGTTTAGGGTTTAGGGTTTAGGGTTTAGGGTTTAGGGTTTAGGGTTTAGGGTTTAGGGTTTAGGGTTTAGGGTTTAGGGTTTAGGGTTTAGGGTTTAGGGTTTAGGGTTTAGGGTTTAGGGTTTAGGGTTTAGGGTTTAGGGTTTAGGGTTTAGGGTTTAGGGTTTAGGGTTTAGGGTTTAGGGTTTAGGGTTTAGGGTTTAGGGTTTAGGGTTTAGGGTTTAGGGTTTAGGGTTTAGGGTTTAGGGTTTAGGGTTTAGGGTTTAGGGTTTAGGGTTTAGGGTTTAGGGTTTAGGGTTTAGGGTTTAGGGTTTAGGGTTTAGGGTTTAGGGTTTAGGGTTTAGGGTTTAGGGTTTAGGGTTTAGGGTTTAGGGTTTAGGGTTTAGGGTTTAGGGTTTAGGGTTTAGGGTTTAGGGTTTAGGGTTTAGGGTTTAGGGTTTAGGGTTTAGGGTTTAGGGTTTAGGGTTTAGGGTTTAGGGTTTAGGGTTTAGGGTTTAGGGTTTAGGGTTTAGGGTTTAGGGTTTAGGGTTTAGGGTTTAGGGTTTAGGGTTTAGGGTTTAGGGTTTAGGGTTTAGGGTTTAGGGTTTAGGGTTTAGGGTTTAGGGTTTAGGGTTTAGGGTTTAGGGTTTAGGGTTTAGGGTTTAGGGTTTAGGGTTTAGGGTTTAGGGTTTAGGGTTTAGGGTTTAGGGTTTAGGGTTTAGGGTTTAGGGTTTAGGGTTTAGGGTTTAGGGTTTAGGGTTTAGGGTTTAGGGTTTAGGGTTTAGGGTTTAGGGTTTAGGGTTTAGGGTTTAGGGTTTAGGGTTTAGGGTTTAGGGTTTAGGGTTTAGGGTTTAGGGTTTAGGGTTTAGGGTTTAGGGTTTAGGGTTTAGGGTTTAGGGTTTAGGGTTTAGGGTTTAGGGTTTAGGGTTTAGGGTTTAGGGTTTAGGGTTTAGGGTTTAGGGTTTAGGGTTTAGGGTTTAGGGTTTAGGGTTTAGGGTTTAGGGTTTAGGGTTTAGGGTTTAGGGTTTAGGGTTTAGGGTTTAGGGTTTAGGGTTTAGGGTTTAGGGTTTAGGGTTTAGGGTTTAGGGTTTAGGGTTTAGGGTTTAGGGTTTAGGGTTTAGGGTTTAGGGTTTAGGGTTTAGGGTTTAGGGTTTAGGGTTTAGGGTTTAGGGTTTAGGGTTTAGGGTTTAGGGTTTAGGGTTTAGGGTTTAGGGTTTAGGGTTTAGGGTTTAGGGTTTAGGGTTTAGGGTTTAGGGTTTAGGGTTTAGGGTTTAGGGTTTAGGGTTTAGGGTTTAGGGTTTAGGGTTTAGGGTTTAGGGTTTAGGGTTTAGGGTTTAGGGTTTAGGGTTTAGGGTTTAGGGTTTAGGGTTTAGGGTTTAGGGTTTAGGGTTTAGGGTTTAGGGTTTAGGGTTTAGGGTTTAGGGTTTAGGGTTTAGGGTTTAGGGTTTAGGGTTTAGGGTTTAGGGTTTAGGGTTTAGGGTTTAGGGTTTAGGGTTTAGGGTTTAGGGTTTAGGGTTTAGGGTTTAGGGTTTAGGGTTTAGGGTTTAGGGTTTAGGGTTTAGGGTTTAGGGTTTAGGGTTTAGGGTTTAGGGTTTAGGGTTTAGGGTTTAGGGTTTAGGGTTTAGGGTTTAGGGTTTAGGGTTTAGGGTTTAGGGTTTAGGGTTTAGGGTTTAGGGTTTAGGGTTTAGGGTTTAGGGTTTAGGGTTTAGGGTTTAGGGTTTAGGGTTTAGGGTTTAGGGTTTAGGGTTTAGGGTTTAGGGTTTAGGGTTTAGGGTTTAGGGTTTAGGGTTTAGGGTTTAGGGTTTAGGGTTTAGGGTTTAGGGTTTAGGGTTTAGGGTTTAGGGTTTAGGGTTTAGGGTTTAGGGTTTAGGGTTTAGGGTTTAGGGTTTAGGGTTTAGGGTTTAGGGTTTAGGGTTTAGGGTTTAGGGTTTAGGGTTTAGGGTTTAGGGTTTAGGGTTTAGGGTTTAGGGTTTAGGGTTTAGGGTTTAGGGTTTAGGGTTTAGGGTTTAGGGTTTAGGGTTTAGGGTTTAGGGTTTAGGGTTTAGGGTTTAGGGTTTAGGGTTTAGGGTTTAGGGTTTAGGGTTTAGGGTTTAGGGTTTAGGGTTTAGGGTTTAGGGTTTAGGGTTTAGGGTTTAGGGTTTAGGGTTTAGGGTTTAGGGTTTAGGGTTTAGGGTTTAGGGTTTAGGGTTTAGGGTTTAGGGTTTAGGGTTTAGGGTTTAGGGTTTAGGGTTTAGGGTTTAGGGTTTAGGGTTTAGGGTTTAGGGTTTAGGGTTTAGGGTTTAGGGTTTAGGGTTTAGGGTTTAGGGTTTAGGGTTTAGGGTTTAGGGTTTAGGGTTTAGGGTTTAGGGTTTAGGGTTTAGGGTTTAGGGTTTAGGGTTTAGGGTTTAGGGTTTAGGGTTTAGGGTTTAGGGTTTAGGGTTTAGGGTTTAGGGTTTAGGGTTTAGGGTTTAGGGTTTAGGGTTTAGGGTTTAGGGTTTAGGGTTTAGGGTTTAGGGTTTAGGGTTTAGGGTTTAGGGTTTAGGGTTTAGGGTTTAGGGTTTAGGGTTTAGGGTTTAGGGTTTAGGGTTTAGGGTTTAGGGTTTAGGGTTTAGGGTTTAGGGTTTAGGGTTTAGGGTTTAGGGTTTAGGGTTTAGGGTTTAGGGTTTAGGGTTTAGGGTTTAGGGTTTAGGGTTTAGGGTTTAGGGTTTAGGGTTTAGGGTTTAGGGTTTAGGGTTTAGGGTTTAGGGTTTAGGGTTTAGGGTTTAGGGTTTAGGGTTTAGGGTTTAGGGTTTAGGGTTTAGGGTTTAGGGTTTAGGGTTTAGGGTTTAGGGTTTAGGGTTTAGGGTTTAGGGTTTAGGGTTTAGGGTTTAGGGTTTAGGGTTTAGGGTTTAGGGTTTAGGGTTTAGGGTTTAGGGTTTAGGGTTTAGGGTTTAGGGTTTAGGGTTTAGGGTTTAGGGTTTAGGGTTTAGGGTTTAGGGTTTAGGGTTTAGGGTTTAGGGTTTAGGGTTTAGGGTTTAGGGTTTAGGGTTTAGGGTTTAGGGTTTAGGGTTTAGGGTTTAGGGTTTAGGGTTTAGGGTTTAGGGTTTAGGGTTTAGGGTTTAGGGTTTAGGGTTTAGGGTTTAGGGTTTAGGGTTTAGGGTTTAGGGTTTAGGGTTTAGGGTTTAGGGTTTAGGGTTTAGGGTTTAGGGTTTAGGGTTTAGGGTTTAGGGTTTAGGGTTTAGGGTTTAGGGTTTAGGGTTTAGGGTTTAGGGTTTAGGGTTTAGGGTTTAGGGTTTAGGGTTTAGGGTTTAGGGTTTAGGGTTTAGGGTTTAGGGTTTAGGGTTTAGGGTTTAGGGTTTAGGGTTTAGGGTTTAGGGTTTAGGGTTTAGGGTTTAGGGTTTAGGGTTTAGGGTTTAGGGTTTAGGGTTTAGGGTTTAGGGTTTAGGGTTTAGGGTTTAGGGTTTAGGGTTTAGGGTTTAGGGTTTAGGGTTTAGGGTTTAGGGTTTAGGGTTTAGGGTTTAGGGTTTAGGGTTTAGGGTTTAGGGTTT